>JAHIAM010005905.1:0-20086 GCA_021605205.1 Aegilops longissima
GTCTGATGCTCCATGGCCCGAGGCTCTTTTCAAGAGGAGCTTGGTTTGTGCAGCAGGGGTGGTTTTATATCACGCTCGGGGGCACCAAATGGGTGGTGCCACCGCCTTCGCTCAGGTCCACCACGTGGTGGCATCATGGGTCAATCGGGGCTCGTGGGGGCGTCAAGGACTTTCCTATTGCAGGTCCGTGTTCGAGACCTCAAGAAAGAGATCAATCTGGTCACGATGGCACGAGTTATGTTGATTGGCTATACTCCGCAAGCGTCGCCCCTCCGTGCGTAGAATTTAATCCGGAGGGACCACGAGCTCTCCAACATTTTATAGATGCGGCCCGTGGAGATGTATAAACTGTTCTTCGATCACAAGAAAGTGTCAGACCTGGCCGGGGCCTTGAGACTAAGCTGCCATCGCCGGATACTCAAGTAAGTAGTCTGTGCCGGACAGGTTGTCAGTTCATTTATCATAAACTTGCCTTTAAAGGGCTGTTTCTTGAACAGGTGGATAGCGAAGGCAAAGTTGATAAGGTGTCGGCTCCTCCCGGAGACCATGCGGATCCCATGTTGACCAAGATGTTGAAGGCGCCTTCTAAAGAAAGCGAAGGGGAGCAGGAAGCAACTGCCTCCACGAAGGAGGCTTTCGAGGAAGGAGGATCAAAAGTCCCACCCTCCAAGGAGAGAAGAGGACCGCTTGGAAGATCCGGAGGTCAAGGCCTCAAAGAGAGGAAAGAAATCTTGTCGGAGAGTCCGGTGGGAAGTAAACTAGCGCACTATTTCCCCAAGGGATCAACCCTCCACAAGCCGTAAATAAAAAGAGGGTCTTGTAAATAAGGAATATCCTGTATTTATTTACGAAGATAACGAAATTATACCTTGTAGTTCGGATCTCAGCCCTTCTCGTGAGCTCGTCTTGAGGATCTTCTTAGGAGATGATGGAAAGCAAGCCTCCATCGCACCTTCATGCAGGCGGACGGACTGAGGTATCGTCGCGGAGGTTTCCCAGTCCGGCGGGGCGGAAGGTCAGCGCCAACTAAGCGTCTTGATCGGAGGAGTGAAGGATCTGCTTTCGACGGCTATCTCGAGAAGATCACCGTGCGCTAATGGAGTGCGGTGATTGAAAGAATGCATCATGGAGTGGATTGCATGAAGCCGTCGAAGCTTCTTGGACGGGGTTAGAATCATAAAAATGTACCTTTGATAGTTATGCATATAGAATCGCCCTGTATAGATAGTAGCCGGAGACTCGGTATGTTGTCAAAATTGACAGCGTGCGAGGATCATAATCTCGATTATAACATTGCGCGCTCCTAAATAGGTGGCGGGCGTCCGTAACCAGCGGATGATGAATTCCGAACTAAGCGGCAACTTGCAGCGGATCACGAACATCGCTGGTCAACAAGCGGTTTAACGAGTCACAAGTATCGACTTCTTGGGACGCATGGTAAGGGAGCTTGCGCCCGTGCCTTACTACTTGTATGCTTAATGCAGGTGGTGCGCTGCTGTGGAGGAGCTACTGGCGGAACTCGCCCGAGCTAAAACAAGCCAGAAATAGTAATGCTGCGCTTTAAGTGACGAAGAGCTAAAAGCGAGCGGGCTGCTCCTTTGCCCGAAAGCAAGAGAAATGGCCGATATGGCCATAAAGTTGAAGAATCCTACCGACCGCTGTGGGGTTCTTGAAAAAAAGAGCGTCAAGCGAACAAGAGGACCTGAAAAAGGCCACCGCCCGAAGCTAAGGATGCCGCTCGCAATGAAAGCTGCAAAGGAGGAGCTGCGTTGGGCTGTGGATGTTGCTGCTAAAGCCTTTTTTCTGCTGCGGGGAAGTTCACGGATCGAAATATGCTCGATTGGACAAGTTGTGGAGTTGGAGGAAGCTTATCGGACTTAGCGGCGGCTGCGGAACTGATTGAGCACTTCGAGGCGGAAAGGGCCACGAGAAGGAAGAGCTATATTGTTCGCAATTCCATAGTCGGGCGTCCTCTTCGTTGACCGATCGGTTGGCGAATGGGCGAGCTGAATCGATTATCCGGATTTGCCATGAAGCATGTCATGAATCATTTGTTGCGGCGGACCCGGCGAAGAAGTTATTTTGGCTTAGTGCAGCGAGTTCCTTGGTGCGGTGTACGCGTATCGGCGCAATGAAGCGGTCGGCGTGCATAGAGGGGCGGATGGCTCTTGCCCGTGTCAAGACATCTGGGCGGAGATGAAGGCCACACGTTGCATCCCAAGACTTCGGACGAAGCTGAGTACTGCGAGCACTATTTTGAGGAAGTCGCGAGCGCTTCGTTTAATAGAGGCGCGATGCTCGAAGGATATTATGTTTAAATGACATGTATGATTTGTGAAAACAATGTTTCAATATAATATAAGAGCTTTTTATACTTGTGCGTTCAAGTATTAAGCGCCTCTGTGTGGCCGTTGATGTATATGTATATAACACGAAGATGGCGGTCTTGACTATTACGCACATAGTCGGGGTGTTTACAAAAAGGCATTTTCACATAATCCAACGTCTTGGTCTGTGAAGGAGGTGATAGCGTGAAAACTAGGCAGCCGGACTATAATGCTTTATCACTTTCACTTAGCCATAGGAGCTCGATGGTGGGGCTACTATATAGCCCTCGGGGCACCGCTCTCTGAATTCAGGCGTGTATGTACTGGCGAAAGCGGCCCTTCGTCAATGCGAGAATTCTAAACATTTGCTGGGTCATCAGTGGTTGACCAGTCTCACGCTATATCATGACGAGTCAGTTTTAGCTTTCTCCGGGTGCTCAACCCAGCTCAGCAGGGCTGTCGCGGTGGTTCTCCAGTGCTACCTTAGCGATATAGCGGGCGTAAGGTACCAAAACATGGGGCAGGCAAACCCAACATTTGACCAAAGACATGATTGAGCTGATGCATATAAGGCCTAACTTCGAGGCGCCGAACACTCCCTAAGGTATTCGGTCTTTATAAAGCAGAGAATAATGCCCTAAGCCCCTGTGTCAGTGCGTGCAAAAATTCTGGTGTGGCCCGATGCCAAAGCCGACCTCCTCCTCGGTTATAGTAAGAAACCGGGATGTGTATCAACAAGAGCAGTAAAAAAGGTTTCTGGGTCTTAATCTGAAAAGAATCCTTCGACGGGTCCACTGTTGCGTCTGCGCTGTGTCTCCGTTGTGCTGTATCACGGGCGGGTGTATACGGTGTTCATGTAAAAGAAGAACTTAGTTGAAAAGAAAAAATATCGTGAGAGAAATGTACTTTATATTAAATAAGCAGTCACGGTTTGGAAGGTGAATAAAATTGAGCTTTATTGTCTCTTGTTATGCGTCGTGCAACCCCTTGTATGGGGTATGCCGCTAGTAGGCCGCGGACTTCGTCTAGCCGTGTCCGGAGTTTGAATGACCTATTCAGGTTCTTTGATTAGCGGGCGGATTGGTGTGGGGCTGTCAAAGGCAGTCTCACGTTCTTCGTGCTCAAGTAACATAATACACCCTTTTAATGAGATGATGCGCGTGGACCGGGCATTTCAAGTGTAAGAGATGCATAATGCGGTATTGCGTTAAAGCGGTAGCTTGGCGTGATGGTGTGATAGCTACTTCGAATGGGGCGATGTGGAAGGTTAACTTTTGCGGCGGAAGTTGTGGGATGAGGCGAACATAACTTCTAGCGATGAGGGAGCCGTACAATGGGCATACAGCTGGCATTACCCCTTTGAAGGAGGTGTTGCTATGGCGAATTTTGGTTGGGTCTATCCCCATCCTGCGGATTGTCTCGATATATCGAGGTTTATATCACTGCCGCCATCCATGAGGACTTGTGTAAATTGGAATCCGTCGATTATAGGATCCAATATCAAGGCAGTCCATCCTGCGTTCGGATACTTTCGGAGTAGTCTGATGGTCGAATGTGATTGGTTTTGACAACCGTGTTGGTACTCCTAGGGTAGTATGTGCGCGCATCTTAATGGGCGCCGCTCTGTTTTCTCTTTTATCACGTGAAGTGATTTTACTGTTTAACCTCTTGTGGAAATTCTTTTGTTTTCGGTGCTCCTTGTGGGGTTCGTCATCATCCTCACTTGGTGTGTGAGCCCTTGTGTTCGGCGTTGAGTCGTCGGACTGCTTGAAGACAACAATCTCGTGGGTATGGTTTGCGAGCTTCCGAAGTCTTGTGGATTTGACATATCTTTTCCAAGATTTTTTAAGTTGGATAGCTCATCGCTATTGTCCTTAAGGGCAGTTTTTATTGTTACTGCGTGAGCTTTTGAATCCAGCGTTGTTGCGCGCTCTTTGGACCGTTCCTTAATCTGGCGCTGGTCCTTGCTGCGTCGTGGTTTCCATTTCCATCCCTTACTTGGATGTACTTGGGTGGTATGCGCATCTTGCTAGCCAACTATCCTCTCCTGCATAAGCGGGTCATGAGGCTTATTAATGCAGCCATGGTTCTCGGCTTCTCTGGCGAGGTGTACATGAACCATTAGTCTTGGACGTTGTGTTTGAAAGCTGCTAAGGCTTGGCGTCAGACGATCGACTATTTGGTTCTTTTGGTGAGGAACCTGTTCCGAGAATTTCTTGGCTGACTCTCGGGTTGTTGAGTTATATGTAATCGTGCGCATCCAGGAGGGCGGACATAAGTCCCTTGAAAAGTTGCGAAAAGCATCCTCGAGCTCTTCCCAACTTCAATGGTATTTTGGGAGGCTTTTGAGCCAATGCGGGCTGGCCCTTTGAGCTTGAGGGTAAGTATTTTATCGGCGTGGAGATCGTCTCCTCTAGCCATGTGTATGTGGAGGTTGTAATCCTCAATCCAGACTCGAGTCTGTTGTTCGTCGTATGCCTCTATGTTTACGGGTTTGAATCGGCTGAGGTCGTGATCGGCACCTCATCAGGTGAAACACAGGGTGTCGCACCTATATTTGGGTGTGCCGTGATGTTGGATATTTGGCATGTTGCATTGCTTTGAAGAGCTTGCTTTCGGCCCATAGATGGACCTAACTGGGCCATCCTTTTGATGTGAATCCTTATGCGGATCGCGTCCGGCTTGTGTCGGCACCATTTGCGCTCTCTTTTTGCCATGGGGTCATCCATCCGTAGGGTGGCCTTCTTACTTTTGATTGTGGGGGCTCTCGGCCTCCTCATCAAATTCGAGCGATAGTTTTCTCTTTGGGTAGCTCTTTGTTGTTGTTGTCGCTGTATTTGTCTGCGGTGTTGAGTACTTTGCTCCATCGATTACGAGTGCATCTTACATTGTTTTGAGCTTCTACCTTTTTAGGCTCTGCGATGGCAGCGAGCCTTTTGTGGAGGTTCTTCTGCTCCAACAATTTGTTGGCGTGAGATCGTCCGGACTGTTATTTTCGCCGGGGCGGGTTGTTTATCAAGTTGTCCTGTTGGACGGATTGCTTTCGATAGCATGTTACGTCATCCACGGTTCTCCTGCTCTATGGCTGGGTCTTTGTCGGCGGGACTTGGCGGCGTTTACGTTGCCGTTTGACTCTTTTGAGGATTTATCCTTAGTGTCCGTTGTTCCTCGTCGTCGCTTCCTTTAGGTGTATCCACCATGTATACATCATGGGATGAGGTGGTTGTCCGATTACCCTAAGGTCTGGTTCTTTATCTCCTCCCGTCCATACCATCGATGTCTTGGTCGAAATCGAGCCGTCGTTTAAGCTTTGGGTGGCTACAAAGTGGGTGGTGGGTGGGGTTGAATTTTTCGTCGTCGCATCAACCTTCGCCGTATCGGCGGGCTCTCTGATAAAGAGAGACTTTAGTGAATTCAGGATGTTGCCAAAGGCGAGTCTGAAAGATTGTCCGCGATGAACTCCATGGCGCCCAATCGGATTCGATTGGCGGGAGGTTGAATCGAAGAAGTCCGGCACCGTCCGGTCTTCGAAAGGACAGGATGGAGTTCGCTCAATGCCGTTGAGATCGCCCCGGGGTCCAACCACTTGTCCTTGATCAATCGGCTCGAGCTAAGGGTTGGGCGGGCCGTGCGGCCTCGGGACCTGTTGGGCGAGCTAGATCGTGCCCTCGAGGGGCTTGGGGCGCGGCTGGCTCGAATCCGTAAGATCAAGTCTCTGCGGACATCGGCCGTGGTTCAAACCCCAAATCTGACCGATGGCGGGCGGCTTGATCCCCGGATGGCCAAGTGAATTGGCCCGGGCAAAGCCCGAATCGAAGATCTGTCGGGGAAAAGTCCACGACCCGTTTTGATGTGAAGGAGCTATCGGCCTATAGGTGGACCGGGAGGAACTCTCAATAAAGCACCAATGTGGTGTCAAAACCGGCGGATCTGGGGGGGTATGTCGTCGGCGGATGGTAACGGAGACAAGGGACGATGTTTTACCCAGGTTGGGCCCTCTCGATGGATAATACCCTACTTGGATTAATATTGATGATATGGGTAAAAGTAGATCTACCACGAGATCGGAGGCTAAACCCTAGAAGCTAGCCTATGGTATGATTGTTGTTTGTCCTCGGACTAAAACCCTCCGGTTTATATAGACACGGATAGGGTTAGGGTTACCAAGTCGGTTACAATGGTAGGAGATCTACATATCCGCATGAAGCTTGCCTTCCGCCAAGGAAAGTCCCATCCGGACAGGGGGAAGTCTTCAATCTGGTATCTTCATACTCTGGAGTCCGAAATGATAGTTTATCCGGACACCCCTAATCGGACTCCCTCAATCGGTGTTTGGTGTCATTTCCCGGGAAGAGTGATGCCAAGTGATCCAACCTGTTTGCAAAAATGGTGCTCGGGTATCCGCCCGAATTCCTTCCTTAGCCCCATTTTGTTTGTTGGTAGAACCTACCCCGGATCGTCCCTTTTCTTGTCGTTTGGCAACCCTTAATGGTCTTAGTCATTAAGAAATGGTAACCAGGTCTTCCCCTATCCTTATTTCTTGGGCATCGGATATTTTCCGTCCACTTGATAATAATGTAGCGACATTTGTGTCCTGCCATGGTTAAAATCGTCCTGCCTCCGGCTAGTCAGGTTGCTCCGGCTAAGCTAGCCCTTGGTGTAGTGTTGTTTACCCAATTCTTACATTTATTCATCCTCATGCAATCGTCCAAAATGCTAGACCATAGAACCGGAGATCCGGGACTTGTGTGTAAGTAGGCATGCATATTGGGTGACTAGCGATAATATGTGACATTGATTGTGTGTATTGATTGTTGTTATGTGCTTTTGTTTAGTTGACTTTTCTTTAAGCTTCTTTCTTTTTGGGTCGGTGTTACATTATTTTTTCCCTATAAGAGTTCCTCATCAGCGCACGGATCGAAGAATCACAAGGGTTCAAATATTTGGCTCAACTAAACAAAATGGAATTCTCAGCCAGTGGTGAAATGGGAAATATCTGATTTTGAGGCTGATAATCAATTTTGCATTAGTGTGCCTCCTCACAACAGTCAGATAAATCAAGTCTACATCTACAAAACCCTCACAGGAAATAATCAAGTCCGCAACAAGACAATCGGTGTAAGCTCAATTATATTTTCAGTCAAAGGTATGGGTCATATACAAAATTTTGGCTCCAATGCATGGTGCTTGAAATATGTTATCATCGAAATAAAATGAAATGTGATATGCTCAAGGAAGACCGTCATACAAACTTTATCATGCAAATAATCAGCCATAGAATATTATGGGGTTGTGAGATTTCAGTCGCATATTAGTATGAAGCTTTGGATGTAACAAACTTAGTCTTCTTCCACCGTTATTGGAAGAAAATGATGCAAGGCTCCTCAATTTTCCTCGCATGATATGAACAAATTCCGGTCCAAGATACCGGTCATACACAACAAGATACCTCGGTAAAAGCGATAGGCGGAAAATGAATCCTTCCGACAAGCAACCCGAGGCTTCTCAAAATCGGAAACCCGGCTTCTCCGCAAATACTCATGTTAAGCCGGTATAGCTATGAGGTTTCTTCCATGCTACCCGGAAAAGCTTTGACTGCGTTCAAGGGTATTGCAATAATTTTTCGGTACAATGGGTCAAAACAAACCTACCTCAAGAATCAAGTGTTTGGTTCATATGATTTTTATATATGATGAGCATGCATCCCGTCAATCAGTCCTCATACGAGATCCGGCAAGGATCAATAGATATACCTAAGGAAAGTAAGGATCCCACAATCTCATGAGTGGCAAAGGAAAATGGGAAAGATACATCTCATGTAATAAAATGATCGACAAGATCAGATGAAATGCAGAATCCACAGTCTTGACAATGGTCATCAAGGCAATTATTCCCGCCCGACAAGGTGTATATGAACTCTTGTCACCTTCTTGTATGATTGGCCTCGACAATGAGCTCCGTAACTAAAACCCGTATATGTCATATTGTGAACCGTGGAAAAACAAGCACAGGAATAATGTCAAAATATTAATCCAGTCATGGTCATCGAAGAATCAAGGACATGTGTGGCCAAATTATTTGGTCCGGATACCCAAATGTGGGAGGCCGTAATTCCATATGGATCCACAAGGCAACCCTCGGAGGTTTCTTTCTACAAGGTTTCATATCCTGCCGACCCGCAAAATGGTTGCGGAATATCCAAGTATCTCTGGGATCAAGATTTCCTTTTGCAAACTTGGGTTTGACCTCAAGCGGGATTTGACATCTCAAGCTTCATTACCACACAGGTATACCGACAACATGGGTAAATTAAAACGAACCATCAGCTCGGATCGGGTATATTGGGTCGGAACCATGTACCGGACAACATGTCAAAATTATTTTCCCGGCACCCAGGCTCGGTGTTAATATTTGATGGTATGCACAGCTGTAAATCCATACCCGTTATATGCTCCGGCGGGGGTGGATCTTGAGTGGACCCCGCCAGTCAAAGGATAAATCTAGATAAATATACCACTTGGGCCGTGAATCCTATCAAAAAATGGCCATGATTCTCCATTTATGGAATCAAGAAGACATGCATTTGTTTAGTAAATAGATAAAAAAATTCATGGAAAAAAATTTATGATCAGATCCATTGGATATCACCTGAATATGAGAAAATCACGTCGGTAAAAAAGGAACTTTAATAGGCAAAAACCTATCAAGATTTGGGAAGGTAAAGCAAACCACCCCGACAAGGTAAGAAAATCATAAAAATTTCCGGAGACAATAAATAAAAAATGGATACCCGGATTGTGGGTGTCCTCGTCATACTTGTTCCTGAGCAACCAAATCTAGGGCAGTTTCTTTAAGCGAGGAAGGTTTGTAACCCGGGCTTTTGGCCCCTTTTCTTTTCTTTTGATTTATTTGGTTTTGCTCTTTTTTTCTTTTTTGGGTGGTTACGGGCCTTTCCTTGAAATCATCTTCAATTCTTCTCCCAAGTGGCTCTTCATCCTCAAATCTTTCCCAAGGTCATGCCATTCCCATCCTAAAGGAAATCCAATATTTTTTCTTGGGGAAAATTCCTTTTCATTAAAGGAATAACCTCAATTGCCTAGGTTGTGAAGCAACCTATATTTCTATCCTCCAAAAATTCCCTATAATTCTCAAAATTCCTTTGGGTCTTTTTCTAAATATAAACTTTCACATCTAGCTCAAATTAATTCCACAATAATTATTCTTCTATTCTGCCCTAAAGGCCTTTGGAATGAAAGTGCAACTATCCTAGGTGGTTTTGGTAATTCATAACAACATATAGCTCATTGAGCTAATGCTATTCAAGACTATTATTTCGGGCTCAATGAATGGCATGGCATGGATGATGAAAGTGGATCCTCAAAATACTAAGGACAAAGGATTGGCTCAAGCTCAAAACTCAAGACTCTTCATTTTACATTTAGTGATCCAAGATCACATTGAGTCTATAGGAAAAGCCAATACTATCAAGAAGGGATGAGGTGTTGTTAATGAGCCTCTTGCTTCATGTGTTAGTGATATGCTCCAAAACCCTCAACTACTTTCCCAATCCACAAATGACCTAAACCTAAAGCCAAAATCGGTCACCGATTCTTTCTATCCGGCCCACCGATTCCAAAAGTCATAGCCATGCCACAAACCCTAAGCAAATCGGTCTTACCGATAGGGATCTCGGTCTCACGAATGGGGTTAAATCTCTGTTTCCCTTTAGGTTTGGTCTAACAAGTGGCGTCGGTCCCACAATTGCAATGTAAACTCTTGTTTCCTTTTTGTAAATTTGGTCTCACGAAAAAGCCAATCGGTCCCAGGTTTGACCAACTCTCGGAAAGCTTATTACCAAATCGGTCTCACGGTTTTATGTCGGTCTCACCGGATTCGTTATGCCCTAACCCTAACGAATCGGCCTCACGAGATGCATTCAGTCCACGAAAATCACTAACGGTCACTAGGTTTACTAAATCGGTCGGCCGGTTTAAGATTGGTCCCAGAGTTTGGTAAATTGTTAAATTAGATTTTGTGTGGAGGCTATATATTCCCCTCCTCTTCATTTAGGCCATTAGCAACCTACACTTCCAACTTACTTTAGAGAACCACCTACTCATGTGTTGAGGCCAAGATATTCCATTCCTACCATATGAATCTTGATCTCTAGCCTTCCCCAAGTTGCTTTCCTCAAACCCTCTTTCCACGATCCAAACCTATGAGAGAGGTTGAGTGTTGGGGAACTATCATTTGAAACAAGAGCAAGGTTCATCATCAACACCCATTTGTTACTTCTTGGAATTGGTGTCTCCTAGATTGGCTAGGTGTCACTTGGGAGCCTCAGACAAGATTGTGGAGTTGAACCAAGGAGTTTGTAAAAGGAGATCGCCTACTTGTGAAGATCTACGCTAGTGAGGCAAGTCCTTGTGGGCGGGGCCCATGGTGGGATAGACAAGGTTGCTTCTTTGGACCCTTCATGGGTGGAGCCCTCAGTGGACTCATGGCCGTTACCCTTCGTGGGTTGAAGTCTCCATCACGTGGATGTCGATAGCACCCCTATCCACCAAAAACATCCGTGTCTCCAATTGTTTGAATCCTCAAACCCTTCCCTTTACTTCTTGCAAGTTGCATGCTTTATTTCCGCTGCCTATAACTCTTTGCATGCTTGCTTGAATTGTGGATGATTGTTGACTTGTCCTAAAATAGCTAAAATCTGCCAAACTATAAAATTGGGAAAAGGGTTTTAGGTTTTTATTGTCCAAGTTAAAGTTATCACCCCTTTCTTTGACCATACTTTTTCAAGGGTTTCCCCTAAAGTTGGGTTCAGGTTTCCCATTTCTTTGATTCTAATTTTGGTTGGGCATAAGTTGTTTCACAAACCTTTGGAAAAGTATTGGCTTCAAGGGAACTTTATCCAACCGTGAAGCTAACTTTGAAATGGTACCCTAAATTTTCTTAGTTGGGAAGAATTAAAAAATCAATCTTGGAATAAAGGTTTGGGAATTTTTGATTGCTGAAGGTGATCCTGGAATGGGAGGAAGAACTTGAAAGTTAAAATGAAGGATTGAAGGTGCTTTGAAAGACTCAGGTTGCTCTTTCACGGATTGGGCAGGAAGAATACAAAATTCACCGTCCTAAGAATTGGAGGAAATTGATACCTTGAATTGATAAATGATGAAATACGTCCAAGCCAAGGAATCATTGGAAATTGTTGCTCAAAGTCAAAAAAAGGTTCAAAAAGAAGTGGTGTTAAAAAATAAGATTAAGGAGCCAACCCAATGAAGAATTGGCTTAAGGTGAAGAATTCAAAAATTTCAAAATCAAAGAAAAATCCAAGAAGGCTTAAATGAAAGAGACTTCAATGAAGGGCCAATTGCTACAATTGTGGGAGGCGAACACTACTCAATGAGTGTCGGCACCCTACAAAGAAGATAAATTCTCCAAGAAGGAGCAAAGAAAGAATCACCAAAGAGAGAGGAGGTAGAGATGATCGTTTGAGCGAAGACCCTCACGAAAGGATTGGAAAGAAAGGACAAGTCATCAAGGCTACACAAAGCAAGACATCAAGCTCATGTTGGTGAATGGGTTTCCTCGACTCCGACAATCATCGGAAAAAGCTATCCCCGACTCGAATATACTCAAGATGAAGGTGTTGCGTCTAGCATTGTGTCAAAACTCCTGACATATTTGAATCACCAAAGAAGGTGTTGGAAGATGCTTCATGGGGAGTAAAATTGGGTTGCATAAGCAAGGAAGGCCGGAAGAATCAAGGTGTTGGTTTTGAGCGAAAGTTCAGCCCAATGGAGTTAGTGGAAGAAGATCAATACCCCAAGACAAAGTTTGTTCCTCAACAAAGAAGTTGATCCTACTTCCCAAGGGACACAAGCTCAAGATGATCTTCCACCACAAGACCACAAGAACAAAGGCAAGGACAAGCTTCAAGAAGAGATTGATGCATTTGAAGGCACCTAAAGCCTCGTTCAAGTGGGTCCCCAAGACTTCAAGTTTACTTCATCAAGTAAACTACAACTCAAGGTTCCCATCAAGATGATGTGGATCCGAAGAAGAAGAACTAGAGAGTTCTTGAGGGTGACTCCGCCAACATTCTTCACTCATATCATTTTGGCAAGAACAAGTGCAATCAACCATCTTGCACTAGTTCAAGGAATCACAAACCCTCATGTTGGTAAGGCAAGGGACAAGGTAACCTAATGTTTTCATGGACATCATCTTGTGTGGCATCACTCTATGTCTATGGATATTCTTGTTTGTTCCTTGTGGGACTAACCCATGTAGGCAAGTTGAAAGTGCAACTCACTCCAAAGGATTGCTCCAAATGATCTACATCAACATTGAGCATCTACATCTTCAACACCTACATGAAGTTCATCGACAAAACCCAAGGTTAGTTCATCCCTCTAAGGGGATCTCACATCTGGGGGCTTAACTCTAAAATTGAGTCAAAGCAACTCTAATGGTGTGAACACATTAATGCATTATGTAAAGTGGTAACCCCTTGAGCTTGCGATGAGTATGACCTATGATCAAATGTTCTCATTTGACTCCTAATCAATATACTCATATATAGATGACCTAGTCATCGCCAATTTGAAGTTGCAAAATTGGTTGTGCATGCTTTGCCACATATTTCAATTGCCATCTTATTGTGTGAGCATGTTGGTGCATATTTTACTCATTCAAGGACATCCACTTGTTGTTTTGTTTGTTTGGATTCTTTTCTTTGTGCCAAGTGGATGGACAAGAATGCCTAAGAACCTTCTTTAGCTATCTATGCTTTTCTCGTCTCAAACTCTATTCATGCTACATCACAAAATTTGATCAAGTCGATTGAACCACTCGTGAGGAGCACTTTGGAGTCCCGATTATCATAGACTTAAACTTCCAAAACCTCTTAGTGATTCTCGGTCGGGATCCTTCCATTTGGTCCTAAGATCATCAAGTTGATCTGAGTTTTCAATCTCGGTGCAACCGATTTGAACTTTGGTCTCACCGATTTCTTTTCGAACACGTTATGCATCTCGGTGCCACGATTGTTCCACTCGGTCCCGGCGAGTCGAGCTTATATAGCCACGGGCAAAATTTTGGAAATTTCTCGAAACCCTTGCCCCAACGCTTTCTGCCATGTGGTCTCCGGATCGTCTCCTCGTCAGGCGCCTCCTCATTCTCCGCCCCATTTAAGTTTCGTCCCCCCGTTGCCGCCGTAGAATCCACCGAAGTTAGGGTATGGACTTAATCTTTGTGCTATCCGTCGATTCTGGCACATTGTTTTCATATTGATTCTTGCCACGATTGAAACTCTTCTATCCAGCCAAAGTAGTTCATAGATTAGATGTGATTCAAATTTTTAGGGTTAGGTTTCGAAACCATCTCGGACCCACGGTTGAAAACTTCGGTCTCCCGATTTGGCTTATGCCATTGCACTAGTGACTCTCGGTCGGAAATTACTAATCGGTGCAACCGATTTGAGATTCTTGAAACCCTAGCAGTCTCGGTACCCCGGTAAACTTCGGTCCAAGAGATCATCGATTTAGGTTCCAAAACTGGGTATCACGAGTTTGAAAATCGGTGGATCAAATGCTTTCTGGAAAACTAAGACTGAACTTTTGAGTCATTCTTTTAAAAACCCTGCATTTTGTGATGCTCATCTTTTTTCTCTCATAACTCTTCACGGTAGGTCGCTTTTGGGTATATCGATCAAAGTGAGCAAACAGTGGAAGAAGGGATGGACTTGGTGAGGGCACTAGTCCCTCAACTTGATGAAGGGCGAAGTACTCCTAGCAATTTGCCTAAGGCTGCAACTAGGCAAAGGAGGAAAAGAACTTGATTCGGAGGATGAAGATTACAAATGAGGAAGATGAGGCTACTTCCAAGAAAGTGGTGCTCAAGAAGGAATATGGCTCACAAAGAATGCAAAGCCGGGCATGAAGACCAAAAGGCCTGCGAAGACAACCAATGTCCAAAGCAGTGTCTACACAAGCTTCGAAACCCAAAGCCAGCCTGAGAAGGAAAAAAGAAAGGAAAGGTCAAAAGACCATGGCGAGTTATTGGGAAGCCTTCCATGATGGAAGGGAAGATGAAATTGCCCACCAAAGGCACCAAAGCTTATGGGTGATTATTAGATGGGGCTGCCACATCTAAGCCAAGAAGCACCCAAAGCCCCCCAAGGAAGTTGCAAAGAGGAAATGGAATATTCAATTCTGAGAAAGAACAAGGCCCGTTGGGGATCTTGATGAGGAAGATGAAGAAGGACAAGTTCGAGGCTCAAGAAATACAGACCACAATGATGCCCATCATTGGTGAGGACATGAGAATCGGGAAGGATTGGGCTGAATTGGGAATGGAAGATCCATATGCTTCAAGAAGAAGAAGTTGTTGACTACGGGTTCCACACAAAGGAACAAAGGACTTCTATGAAACAATTTTTTTGGACAAGAAGCCCATAGTTTTGTGAATGAGGTGGGTTATTGGAATCATAAGGAGAATGAAGACACTATCCTAGTGCAAGAAGCTTTTTGTTGTGGGTTGCAGATTTTGTTGGGCAGCTCACAAATTGGAATGATGAACTTATCATGCGTTCTACTCCTGACACATTTTACCCAGATGGAAGAATTGTTTGGATGTGGAAGGTACAAGGTACCGTCAACTATTGAAGAATGGGCAAAGTTGATAAATGCCCCAGAGGAAAATGAGGATGACCTAGACATTTATGAAAAAGAAGATGGGTCACAATTCAATGGCTCACATGTAAAGGAAATTCGGACAAGGCATTAGGAACTCACAAGTTTGGATCAGTTCACTTTCTGTGTCGGGGTTGCCAACCATAAATTGGATTGGGCACACTTTGTTGCCCAAGTCGTGACCATAACATGATCGGAGGGCATGCCATCAACATGTTGCATGTGTTTGATGTGCCACGAAGTTCAAAGTCATGAGCCGATCATTGAAACAATCAAGAGGACTGCAGGTCGGAAGAGGAGTGTGGATACCCCAGTTCAAGAATTGATAAACTCAAAGATGGGCAGGGAAAATATCAGTTGGATAAGGAACACTTTCCACTTTATCCAGACTTTGAGGACAATGGGTTGTCATGAATGAAGATGATCCACAATCAGTTCAAGCTTAGGAAGAAGGAGAGGCAAAGAGGAGAAAGCTGCCAAGATGCCAACTCAAGAGGAGGCATCGAGTATTTCTTGAAGAACAAGCAGGGCAGCTCGGATTTAATAGCATCAACCACGAGGATGAGAAGGGTTGGCCACCCTCACTCAAAAGGAGAGCTTGGAGAATCATAGAACAAAAGTTCTATAACTTAGATGTAATCGAGATTTCTGGGTGGAGGCTACAAGATGACATCGGAGAGAAGGGCAAGACTACCACCAATGTGTTTGCGAGTGCCTAGGGAGGTCATCTTTTGCGTCCACACAAAAACTTCCTTCACCAGCTACGCCTCGGTGCCACCAGCTCCGGCATCTACATCAGCTCCGCTCCATCTACTTCAATTGAAGCTTTGTCCCGGCGTTATCGGACTCCACCACCGAAGATCAAGCAGAGAGTCGATTCATATATTTTCTATGAACTTTTGGTAACTTGTTGCCAAGGGGAGAAAAAATGTTAGATCACAAAAAGAGAGAGTGTTGCTTTTTTCTCTCTTGCTTTATTTGTGGTTTTCAATCTTTGTTTGCTTTTGGTTGAGATACTATGCTTGTGAGACATTGATGATCATGTGTTTGATCATAAGCTACATATGCATGCTTGATATTATCCTATCTATCTTATGTGATCACTCACTATGCTTGGTGATGAGTGCATGTATTCATTTTTATTATTTTGGCGCTCCACCAAGATGTATTGACATGGAAGAGTAACCCATAGCCTAATTCATTGTCATTTGGAAACAAATCTAAAATTCCAAAAGGGACCCTTATTATTTAAGGAAGTTATTTAAATTTTATTTCATTTGGATTTGATTAAGTTGATCTTCCAAAAATTAAAGGCAAAAGGTGGTTTTAACTCAAAAGCTCAAGAACTTTCCAAATTTATTTAGGAAACCAAGAATCATGGCTATAGAAAACCCCAAAATACTAAAAAAGGGGTAAGTGCTAAGACCTTCTTTTCATTTTAGTGATCCAAATCAATTACTTCCAAACATCAAAAATGATTTTAAACCTTTGCCAAAATGTCCAAAACCCCAATCTTTCCCCAATCCCGCCAAACCAAACCAAAAGGTCCCATTTTTAGCCCCACCTTGCCCCCACAAACCCAACAAATGGTCTTACCATAGGGATCTCGGTCTCCCGAGATGGGGTTCAATCTCTTTTCCCTTTAACGTTTGGTCTAAGAAGTGGCGTCGGTCCCAGATTGCAATGTAAACTCTCTTTCCTTTTGTAACATTTGGTCTCCCGAAAAGAGCAAATCGGTCCCCGAGTTTACGACCAACTCTGGAAAGCTTATTACCAAATCGGTCTCACGAGTTTGTATGTCGGTCTCACCGAGATTCGTTATGCCCTAACCCTAAAATCGGCCTCCGAGATGCATGTCATCCACAAAATCACTAGGTCACTAGGTTTACTTCGGTCGCCGAGTTTACGATTGGTCCCACAGTTTGGTAAATTGTGTGGTTAGATTTTTGTGGATATATACCCCTCCACCTCCTCTTCATTCGTGGAAAAGCCATCGAAACGAACCTACACTTCCTTACTTAGAGAGAACCACCTACTCATGTGTTGAGGCCAAGATATTCCATTCCTACCATATAATCTTGATCTCTAGCCTTCCCCAAGTTGCTTTCCCTCAAACCCTCTTTCCACGATCCAAAACCTATGGAGAGAGTTGAGTGTTGGGGAGACTATCATTTGAAGCACAAAGCAAGGGTTCATCATCAAACACCATTTGTTACTTCTTGGAAGTGGTGTCTCCTAGATTGGCTAGGTGTCACTTGGGAGCCTCGACAAGATTGTGGGTTGAACCAAGGAGTTTGTAAGGGCAAGGAGATCGCCTCTTTGAAGATCTACCGCTAGTGACAAGTCCGTGGGGCGGCCATGGTGGGATAGAAAAAGGTTGCTTCTTCGGGACCCTTGTGGGTGGAGCCCTCCGTTTCATGTGATCGTTACCCTTATGGGTTGAAGTCTCCATCAACGTGGATGTCGATAGCACCACCTTGGAACCACGCCAAAACATCGTGTCTCCAATTGGTTTGAATCCTCCAAACCCCCTTTACTTCTTGCAAGTTGCCTTTTTTTCGCCTATAACTCTTTGCATTTGCTTGAATTGTGTGATGATTGTTGACTTGTCCTAAAATAGCTAAAACCCAAACTATAAAATTGGGAAAGGTTAAGTTTTTTGGTCAAGTAGTCTAATCACCCCCTCTAGACATACTTCAAGGTCCTACAAGTGGTATCCAGCTTTGGTCTCCATTTTTTGATTTTCATAGCTTTTGGTGGCCATAGCCTTGGTTCACAACCCTAAGTATGGGTTTCTTAGGAAACTATCAGTGGGTCCTTACTTTGATGGTACTAATTTTGCTAGTTAAGCATAAGATGAAAATGCATATTCTTGGACAAACCCCGCCCATTTGGGCAATTATTTTATGGCGCAAGGTGAATTCTTCGATGGGAACCCGAACCTGAAGCTAATCGGAAGAATTGAAGATCTGCAATACAACGCTCAAGCATTGAATCATCTTCAGGTTGTACCCGGAATTCAACAAAATCAGCCGTCTTGGAATGCAAAATTTGGGATACTTTGATTGATATGCATGAAGGTCCAAAGTCCTCAGGAATCCAAGTTGGATGTGCTCCAAAAGTCAACGACAAGTTCAAAATGAAGGATGGTGAATTTTTGAAATGCTCTAGGATTGCTCTTATCACAAATAGTTGCGGCTTAGGGGTGAAGATGACCACAAATTCATTATCAAGAAAATCCTAAGAGCATTGGATGGAAAGTATGTCCGTGTGCATTGATCCAAAATGCCAAACTACAAAGATCTCAAGCCCGAAGTCATTGGAAGGATTTTGCTCATGAGATGTCACTCAAGGATAAGGAAACTTCACAACAAGTCAAGTGGTGCTTAAACCTCAAGTGGCCCCCATCATCAATGTAGCGACCGACCTCGGGGTAAGCCTCTGTTTGCCATCCCGGATCGATTTTGCACACAGACATCAATGTATATATCAAAGTGCAATCACATGTATAAATAACGTAAAAGATGTATACCTCATAAGTCACCGGAAACAAATAGGGTGTGGAGTCCCATCGCATCGGCAAGTTGAGTGTAACCGTAACCTGTTGTACTCTTACTCGGAAAAGTATCGCAACATGATACGTTGCAGCCGTGTAAGTCGTTACATTGAATGTAAGCAAGATCACAACATGGAAAAAGATGGTAAACTATACTATATGCAATTTGTCTTTGTGGCTGGGTGAGTTTTGTTTTCGTAAAAGCTGGTTTTATTTTCATCAAAGGAATAAATGAAGTCTGTACTATGGGTTTTCTATCATGACATGGTTCCGCCAACCGATGTCTCATAGCCCAAAATCATCATAAGTTGCCCATAATTAAGTTATCAATCCGGTGTTGAGGTTGAGATAGATCCAAGTCGGATGCTCAAATTGTCCGTAACGGGACGGCTAATCAATTAGGTTTAAACCCTCTGGAAGGTTTGTACACTTTACAAAATTGATCCCTCTTTTCGTTCTCCGGGTGTTTGAGAACAAGACGACCAAACATGGTCTTCCGAAAGTTCCTCGACCACTCCGGTGCTCATCCAATCCTCGTAGTTCTACATCCTAGCCCGCCCGAGTCACAACTAAGGTCAACCAAGCGAGCCCATAGTGACTTGCGGTTGCGGGTAACTTCCGGGCATGAAGTATTCTTCCGTCTCTTTGAGTCGGGTGAAGCTTTCCCAAGATGTCATGGCGCTTCTCCATGCCTCCGGCCAACCTTTGGTTTCTCCGGGGTCAACAATCCTTCACCTGGTGTTTGAATTCTTGTCTCGAGTCTTGAAGTCTTGAGGCCTTGAAGATCGTCCTTGCAGATTCCATCATGGAGTTATCGTCATTGGCGTAGATCCTCCATTCTCACACCACTCCGACACTCATACCAACCCGTCTACTATAATAGCATTAAAATAAATAACGTCCGGGCTTGGTAAGGGGTGGGTTCCTACCTCATGCATACTACTCAACTACAAGGTTCAATATCACTCTGGAGGATTTTGCGAAGATGACACTAGATGCAATAAAACACATAGGTATGAAAAACATGGTCAAAGTGAACTTGGGAATATTATGAAGATAACAACCTTTAAGGAAAATGACTTGGTAGAACTAATGTCCTCCGTTGAAAATCTATATAGTCAAACATAGCATTCACATAAGCAAACATCCTAGCAAACAATTTTAGCATAAATAACAATCAAAAACAAGGAAAATCATAATAAAACTCAAACAAAATCAAAAAAACTTCAAATAAAACTACAAAGAAAAACTACTAACGAAATCTATGACTTTGCTACAAACATCTAATATAGTTTTGCCATAAGTAAAAAACTTAACAACAATTAAAATACTAAACTAATAAATTAACAGAAAATAAAATGTAAAATAACTAATTTAACAAAAGTATTTTTTCATAAAATTTCATTTGCAAAAAAAACAAATAAAAAGCTTTTATAAAACTCTAACTATGACCTATAGAAGGTTTCATACAAAACTAAGGAAAATAAATTTTTAAAATAAAAAAA